>JAVTVY010044345.1:0-19900 GCA_036873755.1 Hanleya hanleyi | reverse complement strand
TTTCGTAACTTGTGTCTAATTCCGCTTAACCCGGGGCTAGGGGCCCATGAACCCATGTACTTCAAGATCCTCATGGTACTCATATGAAGTCACAATCAAAGCGTGACTGAGATACATCTTTTTTTTTAGATGACGACTCTATAACGAATATTATGGATTAAGAATACTGATCAGCGATACGGATTTGATATTTTTGGAACATCATGATGTCTTCTCGGCGTCATTGAAAACTGTTGACCGCTTCACTCTTGCAGGAAACAAGCCTATGTTTATGTATACTATGATTGTCTTTTTGAATTTGGTGCTAATACTGTTATGTGAAAAATGGAATAGGTCTTTGGATTATGGACGCGGATATTCTCTAATGGACGACGGCTGGATTATGAATGACGGACTAGACGCTTGTAATTCAAACGTGGTGCAGAGACAATAAAATGATTATTAATCCCCAAAAAACTAAGTCAATGTTAATAGGAACAGCTGCTAAACTCAAGAATATTAGTCAGCAAAGTTACAATATCACAGTTGAAGACACTATAATTGAGAAAGTGTCAAGCCAAAAATTGCTCGGTCTGCATATTCAGGAAAATTTATCATGGAAAAATCATGTGGACAGCATTTGCAATAAAATTTCCTCCATGCTGTCTATATTGAGAAAACACAGGAATTTACTTCCACAGAATACTCGACTGATTTTTTATAATGGTTATGTGTTGCCTCACATTAACTTCTGTATATCCATATGGGGAAATTGTTCCAAACATCTTCTGGATCGAGTAAATAAACTGCAAAAAACTGCTGCTCGACTTATTCTGAACAAAACCAAAAGTACTTCTACAGCTGAGTTATTCAAAACTCTGGGTTGGCAAAATATTGAAGAGTATGTAAAATACCACAAGGCTGTTACTGTGTATAAATCTCTTAATGATCACTACCCACATTATATGAAAGAACTCTTCTCGAACAATATCCCTAGTCATAGGATTCTCCGTTCTCACACGAATAACAATTTGAAAATTTCCCTTCCACATTCTGAACTATTCAAAAAGTCTGTCATACTCTGGTTCAGTTTTGTGAAATTCACTAAAACCAGATTGCCGTAGTGCTTCCTCAGTGCGGAGATTTAGATCTCAATATATGAAAAAATGTTTGATTAGTACTATTTTATTTTACTGAATATATGACTGTCATATCCTTGTCTATTTATGCTGATTTTGTACATGTGTGTGTGTGTGTGTGTGTGTGTGTGTGTGTGTGTGAGGGCCTCAAGAAAGATCAGCCTGCAGCTGACTGAGTATTGTACCACCCTCTTGAAATAAAGCTTATTATTATTATTATTATTAATGGATCTGCTGCAATAAACTTTCGCTAAATATTAATAAAACAAAATGCATACTATTCAAACCATATTACTCGTCCGTCATATTTTTTTCATCAATTAAAATTAACAACGAGGAGCTAGCATTTGTTGAAAATTTCAAGTTTCTAAGAGTGTATTTTAATAGTAAACTTAACTGGCAAACCCACATCAATAAACTATGTTCTAAATTATCCAGGAACATTGGGGTTATCAAGAATATTAAGGAATGTATCAATAGAAATACCCTTACCACCCTATATTAATCATTATTTTACTCCTATGTTACTTACTGTAACATAGTATGGTGAAATACTTTTCCAACCCACACTGCTCCTCTTGGTATCCTTCAAAAACGCCTAGTTCGCATTATATGTAAAACTTCGAGACTCGCACATACTGAATCTTTATTCGCACAGCTAAATATGTTCACTGTTGATGAAATCAACGATTACACAATTCTACTTTTAACTCATAAACCGTACACCATTCCTTCTCGTTACTACTACACCGCCAGAACCACTTTACCAGATTACAACATGTTTATAACTATCCTACCCGACAGAACTACATCAACCTCTACAGACCGTTTTTCCATACTCAATTGTCATTTTATACCGCCAGAATTAAGGGACCTTGAGTATTGAACAACTTAACTACTGACCTGAAATTTACAACTTCCATATCATTATTCAAGGCACGATTAAAATATCTGTTAAGAATTATCCCTATCAACTCTGATAAATTTTAAGATACCGTCAAATTCCACATATTCTACCTTACTCATCTACCTAATGTATACGCGTGCGTCTTAAATGTTGTGATAATACTTGCTCATGCCAATGTAATATGCTACAGGTATAGTAGTCACTATAATTATTGTATAGTATTATCTCTGTATATATGTTACATTCATCTTTTATAAACAATAACGATGTCTTATAACTTCACCTTAACTATATATAAATATTTATGTTCATATAATCTTGCAAAATTTAATATAGAATATATTTCCGGGATATAACAAGCCCCTAGGGGTTTTATTCCCGCCATCCGCAGCACTATATCTTTTATCATTGAATTGTACATTGTTTTTATTGCTGTTAAATGGTGAATAATTCAAATCAAATCAAATCATTTATTAGGTGCACATTTACAACATGTTTTTACATGTATGTTTTTAGTTAACTGTTTTAAAATAAAACTGTTATATTAATGAAATTATATTTTTATTTTACATTTTCTAATGCTCTAGCTGTATTTACTGTAACATGACATTACCAAGATAATACCGCATGACTGAAATAAACCATATTTATATTTTTATATATTTTGTTCTGGGGTTTTTACCTAACACTGAGGTAGGGGGATATTTTTCAAGAGGGAAAAATCCTAGAGGTGGGAGCTTACCATGGGGGAATATTATCAGGGGGAATATTTCCTGGGGGAACTTTTCCAGGGGTGAACATTTCCTACACTCGTCTGCCAGATTACTTTTCTATGTGTTGGGCATGCCGGCGCGGCAACAATAGGCCTCATATTGAGCGGTAAAATATACAGCTGTTTTAAAAATTAGGGATTTGTGAATACTAGGTAATCCATGAAAATTAAAAGTTTTAAAATTAAAATCCCTAATATACTGTTGTTCAGATTTAGTTAGGACGTGGCTATACTTTAGAACTAAATTGTGTAGTTTGGAGAAGATTTGTTTGTCATTGTTATCCGATAGATGACTAAGTGTTTTTATTGAGAAGCATTAAACTAATTTTGTTTCGATAATAATCCGAACCCTTTGTAACCACAGCACCTCTCTTATCGGCTTCATTTATAATGATATTGGTATAATTGTTTTGCAAGTTTGAAGAATGATTTACGCGCATTTTACCATACGTAATTGGCAAGTGTTTGGCTAAACAATATGTGATTATGAAGACAATCTAGGCAGCAGAACACGCCAAGAAGGACGATGGGCGGTGAGGCTTCAGGTGATCGAATTGCAGAAAATGCCGACACGGGACGGAACGTTTCGACAACTTTTATTGTTCTTTTCATGAAATGTTTTGCATAATATAGAATACTTACTGTGTCAACATATGAAGCGGCAATATATAAAATGTTTTCAACTGATAAAATATCATTCTTATACCGGAATTTTTAGATTTTTCATAGAAACATTTTTATATCTACATTCAAAGAAAGAGCAAAATCCAAATTAAAATTGTCAAAACAGAAACATGTGATTGTCATCTTTATCAAACACGTTTGTGCATGTTACTTAGGTACGCGAACTAGCTTTAATGATGCCACCCACTGATTAAACATAAATGGGTAGACGTATAATACCATATATTATTTTTTTATTCCATTATTATTGTGTTCAGAAGTAATGGAATTTCACTTTTGGGTTTTGGTTTCTAACAGCTTGAGAAATACATTTACCACAGTCGTCAGTAACAGAATATTGACTTTCAAGACGAATCGCGTGGGCCCTGGGTAACGCATATGTAGTAGCTAAAATTCCATGTAAAATTTTCAGATTCAAGCGCTTAATAATCCGCTTTGGTCAACACATTTCCCAAAGTAAAGGGATATTTTACAAACAAAATTGTGTAGTGTGTCTAAATTTAGCATATTAGCTTTCTTTTACATGGTCATAAAGCCAGTATTCATTTTTAGAAAATTTGAACTGTGTGTAACGATGATGTTATTTAGTTTACCTTTGGTTCAGAAATATTCATGATTTCTATGGTATAACCAATTCATTTCTCGTCAGTGGTAGGAGGTTTAGTGAGCCTACATCCACATGAGTTAGCCTTACTGACTATATGATATTCGAAATCCACGACCATGACTTTACAGTAGTGGAATATTATTAGTTATTCAGGTTTTTCCCAGGGTGTATGAAAAGTTATGATCCTCCCTGAAACGCATACTCCCTGAGACGTCAGCCGAATTTATTATCCCGAAAGCCTTTTTTAAAATAACATATCGAATTATAGTGTTAAAAAGGTAATTTTTCTGAAACTTTACCACGGAAATTCAGCATATATGCGTCCGTCCATTTACAAACCGGTCTCCATTTTTACAAAACCCATTGCCTATACGCGAGTTCTGAAGGCGCCCAACATGAACGCTGAACTCTGTCAGTGCTAAATTTTGAAGCCAAATATAACTATTTACAAGGTATGTGTGTCTAAAAGTTTGATTGAACGTAATGCAGCAAAACTTCCTTTCATCAGATATCAACAGTTGTGTATATTATTGTGTGTTGATTTCGGGATAGGGTCTTTGAAAGCCACCCTGGTACCGGTTATGCATAATTTTCTCGTGGCCAGAAAACGCTTCATTTTCGTTATATATATTTTTTTTTTTTTTTTTTTTTTTTATTATTATTTCTCAGTCCAGATTACACTTAATTATACCAATAACCGGGATATTTGACTCCATATACATGTAGGTGACATATCAAGCTAATAATACTATGAAACAGCGCAAGAATGAAATACAATATTTAAAGACTACATAGTTATATTGATAGATGTTGCGCATCATCATATGGTATAGCACCTGAACTCGCAGTATTTTCTTATTGGTTATTGCAAATATACTAATAAAAAAACTCATGCCAATAGGCCCATACTTGATTAAACTCCTCAACCTTTTGTGCACTTACTGCAATAAATTTCTGAGCTAAATATACATTTTTCAATTTGTTCTTAAAGGCATTAACTGTCAACGCTCCTTTTAAACACCTAGTGGAATATATCTAATGTTTTAAAGTCATTAAAATAACATTTTTAATTTGTTCTCTCTTGAAGGGATAAAGAATCCCAAATAAAAACATTTGTTCATTAAAGGCAAATGTTGTTTCGGCAACTTCATGATATACTCTCTTGATTTTTAAGAATAGTTCTTGTACCTGTTCACATTCCCAGAATAAGTGTGTCAAAGTTTCCTCCTCTTTTGCACAAAACGTACACAGAGGTGAATCAGTTTTCTTTATTTTGAAAAGAAACTTGTTTGCGGCCAATACAAAATAATTTATTCTATATTGGAACCACTGATACTTTGTATTTATTGTCATTTTAAAATTAGCCTTATAAATTTGTTTCCATTGTTCAGCATTTATATTATCAAATATAGAATTCCATCGTTGCTGTCCTCTTGGTACTATCTGTTTTTTCACTAGAATTTTGTACATATCTTTTGATCCCTTTTTGCTCTTTAAGAATATTTTGATTTGCTGTGGAATTAGGGGTGCTTGTAATATATATGTCTTTATCCCTTCGTTATATTTATATTCTCGATGTGCGAAAAGTAGAATACTCCGATTAGGGTGGTATTTCGATCAATATTATGGCATCTCACGTCAGAAATAGTAGAAAATTCAAATTTGAAGTCTTCAAGTGAACATCCGCCATGTCTGTTATTGCACGTTAATCGTGAATTTTTATCTCCTGGGAGCCCTTCCGTTAGAGTTACCGTTTGGTTATACCGTCCTACATGGATCAGTATACCCCAGTGAGGTAATTGGTCACGTGATCGGTCAGATCTGTCAGACGCTGACATGGAAAGATCCGGGTGTACGGATTTTTACACCCTAGTAAACTGTCCAATGGAAATGCTACAATTTAGGTTGAGGGATAATAAAGCGATTTATTCTCTGATATACATTCTTATGCACAGAGGATCTTACACGAGTGGCTATTTAATATGAAAGTTATTACACGAGTTGAGTAAGTTTTATATGTTGCGAGCTTTAGCGAGCAAAATATAAAACTTACTCAACGAACTATTAATAATCAAATATAAATGAAATAATTCGACAGATTTTATCATCAAATCTATCTCAAAATTGCTTTCTTTGTTTCCTTCTCGGCGAGAAAAACGGCCCTGGCTCAGGCGCACCACATCCTTAAAAGTTGCTGTATACGCAAAGCCGATATAGTTCCAAAACTTAACAGAGTTTGAGCACTTCCCTTTGAAGGCTGCTCAGTTCCACAGCTTTTCAAAATATCGTAGACCTTTTCACAACAGAATGCAGTAAGTGTAACTTGTTAATTAGCTGTTCTTCATGCAATATTTATTTTGGTTCATGTCATGCCACGAGTTACACTCTGTCATGCGCGCGACATGTTGGCGAGATCTCAGCGAGGTGACGACATGCCAGGCTGACAAGATCATTTTGAATACGTAATCCGTTTGAAGTCTCTATTAAAGATTCAGATCTATATTGCAAGAAATAAGCGCACTTCGGGAAGACTTCATGCAGATACTGCAAAAAAAATGAACAAACGTGTAATTCTGAGATCTGATGCCATAGTATATCATGGTATACGGTACCCAAAATGGCGGGCTGACTCCATTCGCTAAACAACAATGACAGATTACGCGAGTACTATGCGAAATATGAAGCTCAAAGCTTTCGCAATAATGTATTGTCTTTCATTGCTGATGCATGTATGGCTATTGCCATTTATAGTTTGCAGTCCTATGCATGTATGTGGACAAAATGATCGTCGTGCAGATATCCATGTTGTTGTTGCACTTGTAATTCGTAGTAGTTCAGTGACGTCACGACCAAGCGTAGTATTTTATTTTCTCACCTTACATGTATTATCCAATCAGCGTGTTTGAAAGTGTTATTCACCTAGATACATACGATAAATGTGTCATGACCATATGTCCCTAATAACACCCCAGTTATGTGATAAAATATGTTATACACCCTACTGAATCGACAAGTATGATTGTAGGTAAATGCACCAGTCCATGTGTCATGCGACCATGAACTGTAGAATGGATCACCTCACATTGAAGCTGGATAACAGCTGCAATGTTATAATGAGGCAACATATGATTGTATATCAGATATGTCGACATTCCATGGTAGCTACCATTTGTCTTGGCAACAGTCCAATTGGCGAATCATTGGCCAAGGTTACACGGTTCGCGTCAGTTCGGACTGACCGTATTGTGACCTACCATGGACTGTCGATCGGTCCGATGATGATACCATGGACTGTCGTAATATCAGACAGACAGAGAGTAAACTATTAATGGTTCATATTCCTCTTAAACACACACAAGTGAAAGGAATCGAGAGATGAATGAGTCAGTGATACCTGAGGCAGGTAGTAGGTTCCCACGTGTTTATTTTGTGCTCATTTCCTCACACTATAATTCGATGCTAATACCTACCATGGACTGTCCACCAACACATAAAAACACTTCTCGCCGCAAAAATGTTTAAAATTTTTGTTAACTTGAAATATTAATAACCCTACATTTGGTGACAATATAGTACGATATCTCTCCATCAAAAAATGACTGGACACCAGTAACCATACCTGTCATCGATATGCTGAAAATCGTTCATTTTCGGCTGTGGTCACTGTCATCTGGTCAGACACACGCCCACGCTTGATAACGAAAGCACCGAAAAACCTACCATTGACTGTGATTTGACACGTGACCGGCGGTGTTTACCTACCATCATACTTGCCGATTCGGTAGGGTGTTATACCAGTATACAAATTGCACAATCGTCTAAACGTGAATACATGTTATGAAATTGGATTTCGAACAAAAGATCCGATTATTTGGAACCAACTGGCTTGAACATAGTTGAAAATATTTTCGGAAAACCCATTGGTTGACAGATGAATAAGAAACGATGGATAAAAATCAGATTGACCATATAGTTAATGATATTTCATATTGCCTTATCGCTAGTGCATGGAACGTAAATTCAACAAACGGTTATCGTGATTGAACAAGGGCTGTATATCCTAAGCATAACACTAAGCAGAACGAGATCAAGTTAAAGACATGAAGTAGATATCTTTAAAACATCTGAAATCAGATAATACGGTAATATCCTAAACAAAGTTACCAGCAATAAAGAGTAGTTAGAATGCCTAGATAAGTATTTTCTTAGTCATTTAAAACTGAACTAAACAAATCTGACATTAGTCAAACAGAAATTAGCAACATCTATGGCAGTAACATTAACTATCGAATTGACATGCCGATCTGCAAAGACGAAAAACAAGTGAGGGTATGGCCGGACTTTCATGAATATTCTACAGCAAAAATAAGGTTACTTGTTAATCGACTACTATTCCATTCGATACCTGGCACGGGTGCCAGAATCATGGTTCATGGTAATGATCAAACTAAGTGATATAAACAATAGAAGTGCCTAGACGGTCATTTAATATTCTGCCATCGTCCATTAGAAAATTCCCTTATCCATAATCTAATCCATTGTATATATTAGGCTGTCAACAGTTTTCAATGATGGCGGTAAGATACCGACATGATGTTCCAAATGCTTAGCTGTCTTGTCAACATTGTTCAAATCTATCATACATAACAGGCTGATTGTCGTCTATGAGAGAAATAACGTAAAAAATGCAATCACAGGCAGATTTTGTGTATTAAGACATATTTGTATTGCATGACGATGTTGAATAATTACGTACTGCTCATTTATTTTCAAAGCTTTTGATAATGTCTGCTGAGGGATTAAGGTACATGTATGGATGGGAAATGTTTTTATCTAGCTAGAAATACATCAATGAGATGAAAGCGTAATGATCGGTACAGCAAAGAGTGCATTATTTGTTTCTCAAGGCGAAAACTGGTCACCAGTAATATTCCCATATTAGAATTCCCACTGACTAGCTTTGCATAGTAAAGCACTCTGAACAATGACAAGCAATTCATTTTGACTCAATATTTCGGTTTATTGTTCAAACCATCATCAGGAGTAAAGTTAACAGTTAAGTACAACAGTTTATATACAGACCAAGTGTCAAAATAATAGGAGCTAAATAAACAAATAATACAGATGTATATAAACGTATGAACTATTGACAAATACAGTGTGTGTATTAGCAGATCTATGACAATATGGCAGTCGGTATTGGGAAATACACATAGATAAAAAGATTGACCAGATTAACAGCATGTGATGAGTACGGTTAATAGGAAACGATATGACACAATAATAAGATAACAGAGAAATAATACAAGTTATGTTTCGAAATAACGGATGTTAAATAAACAAGACTGCAGAGTGTCAACAAAAGCATATAAAGTATAGTTTGGCAGAATAATAAGGTAGTTAAAATGGCAATTGGGTATATAAACAGACAAAAGGATTGAGTGGGTGATGAATGGAGAAAAGAAATATCAAGATTACAACAACATGTGCTAGGAATGTTTGTGTGCTTTAATGGCAAATGCCTCTTTGGAATATTGAGTCAAAATGAATTTCATCTTCAAAGCTACTTAAAAAATCTTGCATATGAAAACAGCCAATCCTGTTCAGTTTTCGCCCTCGTAGGTTCGTTTGAAAATGTACACCCCAGCTTATGTTACAAATTAAGACATCTGTATTCAACTGAAGATCTTCGTTAAATAAAGTAGTACGTAAATTTATCATACGAAGGCATGATAGTCCGCAAATATTGAATGAAAAGATTTCGTATTTTGTTACCATATTTATTCATGCTCATTACACTCATATCTCAAATGTATCTCCACGTATACATACTTGTTACGCTGAAAGATCCAAGCTTTGTTTCAAACAACAAGTAACATGCATATTAATGAGTATAATGTCGGTATTATGATCCTTATGTGCAATGTATGTTTATACGGTTTGTAGTACACTATGCCCGATGAGAGCGCCACGAAGTTAGTATAGATTTAAACACACATGATATCTGCTTTAAAATGCTTATCTCTTTTCCAGGAAAATCTATCAATGTCAACATTTCCAAGAAAACACTAGCAATAATAACTGACAAACAGCAGTGAGTATTAGCCACCTATATATGTGATAAAATGTAGGCAAATCAATTCATCGAATAAAGCATTACATTACACTTCACTAAAGGACAGTACTGGTTCATATTATGCATGACTGATCGATGCAAAGCCTAGTATTATGAAGACCATCGACGCAAAGTAGAAGACGTTCATTTCTAGAGATTGAATGGGTTTGTTTTTTTTAATTTCAGTATTTATTCATCAGGTTAAGAGAGGATGACCCATGCCAAATGCATTTATACCACTTAAGACCCATAACGCTGAATACACAGGGAAATTCGATTTTTTTTTCTTGCTCGATGCTCAATAAATCAGACCTCCCAAGGTCAAATATTCCCCATTATGTTATATACTGCTAAACTCATATTGTTCTTGTTGAATATGCAATAAGTTCCCCTGTTTTCTTAGAAAATATTAGCGGTATAACCGATAAACTGAGCCTTTGGAGTCCTATTTCCAGGGGGATGTGGGCGGGAATATTACTGGAGGTTCATTTACTAGCCGTTTACTAGTTCCCTTTTTGTTGGAAGTGACAAACAGAGAATTTTGGGGGTTTCCAGAAGCATAATTTTCAACCTCGAAAACGCTTTGCGCCCCACAACCGTTGCATCTTATATGCTAACTTTTGATCAGTACAATCACACTATCGAACCCCCGATAACACGCATAAATGGTTCTGTTGTCTTTTGGAGATTTTTAACCCATTTTTAAATGGCTGTGCACCTTTGTTAGGAAATTCAGCTTGTTTTCAAAAATTTGACAAATCACCATGTTGTAGCACCATAAGAGCAGGGAAATGAACGCCCTCTACTCACTTATTCCTACTCACAATGCTATCTGCCCTCGATGGCATCGGGTGATGCACCTATATGTGTCCGGACAGTTAGGAAAAAGCCAAACATCACCATTGTATAGCCCCATATACAACCATAGAAATGAACGTGTTTCAACATTAACTACAATAGGAAACCTTTGTTTTAGACATCGGGCATTACAGGTTAGTTCCTCTCCGTATTCTTGCATTTACCAGGTTACACCAGATACGTTTACTCCATCCGACGTCCACAATGCTCATCCATTAACATCAGATGAGCTGTCTGAGCTGTTCTGTCATCACAGCTCCCGAGCTAGCATATCTAATTCCACTTAAGCCGGTGCCAGGGGCCGTGTGGATACTTGATAGTCTTCACATGAACAGCTGCAATAAAAGCGCAGCTGAGATACTAAAGCTACTTCCGATAATCCACCGTATTCTCGAGTCTGAATGTTAGGTGCCGAGGGATGCTTTCCTGTAGTGTCATATGGTTGCTTTTTAGTCACCAGTCGTCGTCATTTTTTTCCGCCTCTTGCATATCGCTTCAATTTACTAAAACGTCCCAATTTCTTATTAAAACGAGATGTTTAAGTTTAAGCTTGCAATACACGCAATTTCTTGATGGATTTTAATCGATTATAGACTATTCGCTACCAATTTTTCAATTTGGTGTTGCTACTAGAAGCAGTGCTAGAATATTGAAATGTTTAGTTCAGTTGTGGAATTACATGGAAACTGGACTATGCTAAATCTCGAGTAAAACTACTTCATTTCATGAATGCAAGTGGATGAGAGTAAACAATCAATAATTCAATGGACAATGAGTTGTGCAGTACACATTGGGGAAATTGTGATAAACATCCATAATGCTAATTTCTGAGAATCTTTTACTCACGAGACTCGCTCACGTATAGCTTTTATATAGAAGAAGAATTAGATAATATTTCAGCTATATGGAGACGAGTAATATTAAAACTTGTCTAAGGATGTTAACAATCCATCTAAAATCTAACAGTGGAAGACGAAATGTATCCAAGAACTGGTATTTACATTACAATTTATTTATCTAACCAATTCCTCTGGATAATAATATAGAATCAAATCTTCCCTTCACCTGACTGGAAAAAGATCTCCCGAACGAACTGCTTGATAAAAAAATTCTTACAATAGTGGAATCTGTGGAGTTAATTGAAATATCAGACCGATTCTACAACGTGACCAAAACGTTCCTGGTTGTTGAGATGATTATTATTGTTGGGTTATTTATAGCGAATATTTTGTATGATATAAATAGCAGCTTTTCTCACTCTATCTTCTGTAAGACTTTGAAGTGAATTAAACTTAACAGTTTCTAAATTGTCGTGCTAATAACAGTTTTGACACGCACACACACACAGCGACTCCCCTGATCCCCTGATCAGGGTCAAGGTTGGAGTAACAATAGGGTTCTTTGAGATTATATCAAAACAAATCTATAGAAAATAAGAAGTTTGGTGACTACTACTTGAAGATATTGTAGATAATTATCACTTTTGAAGGGCTAAGACCTTGAGGGTTGACGTATAAAATAATACATCTCCATAAAATCACATGAATCACACAGCTGTACCATTTTTAGATGTTTGCTGAATCATTACTCTTTGATACAAGCTGGGTAATCTTAGATTCATTGTCATGATGTTAGGTCAAGATAACGTGACCATAATCTTGCACCTTGATATCATTAGCGTAAGAGCTATCTGACGAATATATTTTCTGGGAAAATTTGGATTGACTGAATTCTTTGGAAGTTACTGTGCTAACAAGAATTTGTGTCACACACAGGCAACGATTCTATAATTTCCGAACGGGGTCAGACGGGGACTAAAAATGAGCGGGTCCAAACTCCCATTCAATCTCGTGTCAGTAATGTACGCATGCGTTAGCTTAAACATATCTGCACACAAGTGCTATTTCGTTCAATGGTTCAGAGAAATTTTATGTGTTACATAACTAGCGGCACACGTGATAGCATTTCTCGGAAATTGCTTATTTATGGTAATCACTATTACCTGGAATTCACCTCGATATTTATTGGCTGGGAGTCGCAGGCTATCTATTTGAAGATATGCCTGATAAACTCTTTGATATACAGTATATGAACAGATCTATGTAATAAAGCCGCCTGTATTACTGGTCCAGTGCATGTCACTGAATTGGTCCATCATATTTCAGACAATAGTATGGGTGGCGAAGAATCAAAGCCAGGTAAGAATATTTAGGTTTCTTAATTATAGAAGTTCTTATAGTACCGACGATGTCTGGTTATATACTGTTTTACCGAACATCGTTACACCGGCCTAAATCTTTATTATATTGAACGAAAATTCAAATTTTATGGTGACATCAAATGTATTGTCAGATGCTGGCAATAGAGCATTAATTTTCATAATGATAGTGATACATTTAAATGCGGTGACGAAATGTTTTGCGTCAATAAATAAAGTTCATATTGTTCCAATACCTGTGGATGGAGCATACTAACCTATATTCCTCTCCACTTGTCTGCATCTGATCTCAATATATTCGAAAGTAGACAACGTCTAGTAAAAGTACGGGCACCAAAAATGTGTATACGATATGGAGATATGGAATGGGATACTACGTTGGCGAGAAGAAAATTAAATGTGGCAAGACTATGGATTGATCTCCTGAAAATATGTATCAAGACATCAAGATAGATTAGTGTAAGGAAATCCTCACTAAACTTAAAATAATCGATTATCAATAAATGTATTACTCGAAATCTATGAATGTGATTAAAGAGATTGTTATCGAATAATAGCATAGAGAATTGGGATATAACTAATTCTCATAGTAAATTAGAAATTATTTTCTGATTGAACGTGGTCATCAGAAAACAGAACAAAGCAATATAGTATTCGCTTAGAATTTTTTATCTGTTTCGACGTAAGTTAATGAGGAAGTATTACGTTATGTATCGAAACAGGCAGATAGAGCGGGGTTGCCACGGAAGGCAGAGAGCATATGTACTAAGTTTTCGCGTTCATAAAGTCAATAACTTCTTCCTTTGAAGCTGTCAAAAATCCTTGGATAACGCTGTAGTATATATCAGGTTGAGGTATATCAAGAAATATATATAAGCATATTTCGTAACATACGCAGGAAGGATTCCTCATCATGTTGAAAAATATACCTCGTGATATTTTTCATGCAATGAATTTATTTATTTTTTTATGCTACCAATTCCATTACATGTGCAGGATTTCGAGCGTTACAATATGAATTTCCTGCTTCATCAAGTGTTCTTTTATCGTCATCTATTGTTGTATAATTTGGGAAAAATCACGCTACTGGGAAATACAAGAACCCTAACCCTGGTGTATTCTTCTTTATATTGTGCATTTGCCTAATATCCATTTAATTTTAGTTTTTTTTAATCCCTTCTCTGGAAATGATCGCATCCGATTGAAGTGCCCATGTTGAAAAGTTGTATAAAGTTGCAAATCGAATTACTTGTAAGCCCTTGTTTGATTGAACGAAAGCTCACACATGAACATATAGTCAAATATGTTGACTATATCTCTGACTTTTATTCCAGCTAGACAATGAAATGGATGAAAAAAAATGAAATGAATTTTTAAAGAGAACAAGCGGCATTCGAACTTACGACCCCAGCTGAATTCACATATGCTCTACCGACTGATCAATATTCCAGTCGTGAGTTTTCCATGTTGCATTGTGCGCGACTGGCTTTATACTGAAGATATAATTATGTAATATGGTATACACAATGTTCGACGCAAAGTGATAATTATTATGAAATGATTTGTGAGGGAGAGGGAATATCTTTTAGTCAGTATGGTGGAGTACTGAAAATATTTCGCTTTATAAATCTCATAAATCCACCTGGTTACAGGGACATGCTCTGTTATATACACTAATATGACATTTCACTCAGGCAATACCTATACATACATACTACATACATAAATATGCACATATATTATGTATACTGAAGTCCAATATCAATGACCTCGATATTATGTACATATTTGATAAAGTCCCCTTGCCAAGTCAGTTATTTTTACTCTGAATTTATTTGCGAGCTTCTAGTAATAATCAGGCATAAGTGGTTTATTTTATCTCTGGTTTGTAACAATAGTGTCATATCCCTATAATTTGGTCCTAAATACATAAACATGACGAGGCAGATATTTTTCTCAATGCAATATAACATTCGGTCGGAAGAAAAGAAAATTAAACTCGTTTCATACCATCTGGTAATTACACATTACATTTCATCTCCTGAAGTCTTGAACTTTGTGAGTTTCCTTTAAGTTTTCCGAAAAATATGTTAAATACCATTCAAAATTCTTCATATATATATAAACTGTATTTTACCTTCGGATACATTGGCCATGTCGCTTTGCGACATTGACACTTGAACTTGCAATTCTCTGTCGAATTCTCTTATGAATTTTTTTTTCTTTAAACTCTCCCCGAGATAGACATACATTGTCAAAACGGTTCATGTAACCTTGCGCAGTTCAATTTTCGTTCTTGGTTTCTCAAAATCAAAAACTGAAATTTGACCGTCAATTTTCAATTTTTGGGTTAGTCAAAATCCAAAATTGAAATTTGACCATTAATCTTCAATTTTCGTGGTTTTTTGTTTCCGGCCAATTTTCGTTTTTCGTTTTACTTCGTGCAAATAAGAAAATCAAATATTGACAATTACCTCGACTTGTCCGTTTTTCGTTTTTTGATTTTAACTACAAGTACGCACAAGGGTTATGGCCTCACATCCGGTACAAGGAGTAGAATAGAAAACGCAAATGGTGCCAAATATAGGAGGTGTGCAGCGTGAGAGACATGGGAGTTTCTCTAAACGAGACGCTTAAAACCCGTTTCTAGTAAACACTAGCGTAGTTTATACCGACTGCACATGTAAACGAAGATGGCGGTCCACCAGAGATGTCTCAACAGGTTGCATCTCGCTGTTCCCTTTTGTTATTGGCACTGAGATTTCATCCAACGAGGACGCAGTCATGGATATTTCCAGTTCTAAAAATAGATGTTTGGAGCACTACAAGAACGAACAGCAATCATGTACACAGTCAGTGTTTTAAAATTTATTGTTTTAAAATATAGTACTCATAAAGATACCAGCAAAAGATGTAATACCAATAAGAAGAAAGCACCGTGGTGATCGGCCACGAAATCCGTATGAGAAGCGAACTTCTTCATGCTTCAACGCTTAAGGTCCATTCTTCATCCTACATTTTTGGGACCTAGATCGTTGGTGCGTTCAGGCCCCGTCAACGCACAGCGTCAAAAACGATTGAACGTTAACAGTGCTGGTGTTAAACGCGTCAGCGCCTTGTGTCAAAAAGGCTTCAACACTTCAAGCATAGACATTATCTCGTTTCAACGCATTGACACATATACACGCCCCCCCGCCCAACACACACACACGGGGAAGTTATGATTAATAACATATTTACCCTAGCGAAAATGCCAGATACACGGTATCTCGTTCAATGAAACTCCCATGTGTCTCAACACTGTCGGTCTCCGTTTCATGCTTCACACCTGGTGCGCATGCCCACTATGCCCTCACCATACTACTCCGTCGAACGGAAGTGAAATCATAACCCTTGTGCGTGCCAACTCAACATTGATACGTCAAAGGTAAAATAAAAAATAAAAAAACGGACAAGTCGAGGACATTTTCATTGTTTGCTTTTCATTTCTACGCGAAATAAAACAAAACAAAACAAAAATTAACTGTCAAATCTTAGTTCTTGAATTCAAGAAACCGAAAACGAGAAACGAAAATTGAAAATTGACGGTCAGATTTCAATTATTGATTTTGAGAAACCAAAAACGAAAAGGAAAATCTAATTGTGCAAGGTTACACAGACCCTATTTCCATGGCATTGATATGTACACAATATCCTAATTTCTGTGGAGTCAAGATATGAGTGTATATTCCAATTGTTTGTATCCAGGGCAATGTGTCATATTCCTGATATCTCTACCAGTGAAGAGTGGTTCACTTATTTCTACTATATTGGAGGAATGTCTTATCCTCAGTTGCTGTACTAAAGTCGGTAGGTTTTATATATCTTCTGTTCGTAAAACTAACAGGAAAATGTGTCTTTTGCCCTATTTGGAGTAGCATTTGTATTCACTTTTTATTTCAGTCAGTCGAGCACTTTCACCTGTGCGAGATTCAGTACCTGGAAGACCACGCTGTAAGTTACACCTGAAGCCAATTTACATCTACGGATCTTGGGATATGCCTACTAAATCCTATGGTCTGCATATCTTTCTTCTCTGTCTACTTCTCCTTCCCCTCTCGATCTGAGTTATTTCGTTCCTTAACATCTTAACGGCTTAACAGATTTCTCTCAAAGGGCGTGGAACATTTAACGGGACTTGGCCCCAAAAGGTGGCAAAAATGAAATAAAAATGGCGCATCAAGAACCCCAATATCTTGCAATTATAAGGATTATACAGCAACAAAAAAAATAACCTATTTCTCTCAGATTTCACAAAACAAACTACAGGCTCACAAAGATGTCATATATAAACATCGATGTCAGTACAGCAAAGGTCAAGGTCTCTGAGGCCTAAAAAAACAGATATTATAGAGAGTCGGATTTTTTGTGTGTGGATGTGGTTGGGGAAGACGATATTTCGCAAATGTCCAAGGTCAAGATCATCAAATTGAAAATTGGAAATTCAAAAACCTTTGATGTGGCTACACTAGTGAGGGGCAATAATCTAGGTACTGAAACTGAGGTAAACTGGTCGACTGGCAACTTCACTGTGGCCCAAAAACAGGAAATGATTGACTTACTTACTTTCATAATTCAGCCGTCGTCCATTAAAGAATATCCGCGTCAATATTCCAAAGACCTATTTCATATTCCATAAACAGCATTAGCACCAAATTCAAAATAACAGTCATAGTATACATAAACATAGGCTAGTTTTCTGCAAGAGAGAAGCGATCAACAGTTTTCAATGATGCCGGCAAAGACATCATGATGTTCCAAAAATATCACATCCGTATCGCTGATCAGTATTCTTAATCCATATGATACTCGTTGTAAAGTCGTCCTCAAGAGAATGATGTATCTCATCCACGCTTTGATTGTGACTGTTCAGGAACATCATTAAGATCTTGAAGTACATGGGTTCATACGGCCCATAGTCCCGGGTTAAGCGAAATTAGGCACAAGTTACAAAACAGCATCAGCATGAGACATGTATCGCCAAATTTGAGAAACTTCAGTGGAGGCGCTTGGTGGTATAGCCCTGTTTATACGTTTCTGAAATATGTTTTGTGACAAAAGAGCAGCCCGTTTTTTTCCTTCTCGATTTGCAAACACTTTTGTCTACACGAATTTCAGATAAAACATCCAGTGAAACATCTGCTGATTTGTAATTCTGACTGTTCAACATGTTTCAGCTCTTTCTCCGTTTCGGCACACCATACACAAAAAACCCTAATTGAGTTTGAAAACCCTAATTGAGTTTTTTGTTGTTGAAAGTTATGTGTAAAATGTTAACTTATGCTGAGATGGCCTTCTATTATGTACTGCCTACAACTATTAAGATAGAGAATAGTCTTGGGGCGGATTTCCCAAAAGGGTCTTGAAATGAGATTGTGCTACACCCGCAGTACAACATCGGTTGTTTTACATGATCACGAAAAGATGATTAAGAAAAAATAACTAAAAATTCAAGTGTCTGCTCTTCCAGAAAAAAAGCTTTTATAGCTTATATTCGACCAAAGGTGTACAGTATGACGGTACACACGACGTTTGGACTAAAACGATTTAATCAATTCCAAATTTAATGGTTTATTTATATTTATATTTCGTAAAGAGTATGTCCTTCTTCAATTAATTATCTTTTGCATATCGTTATGCTTTCAGGTAGTCTCACTGTACTACCATTTACGATTATAAAGACCCATAAGTTTGTAAACATAAGTACATTACCGAGAAAAGGAGATAGGCAAGATATATTGATTTGTTGTGTAAGTCCCTCATCTGAAAAAGTTAAATATCATCAAGAAGAACTGAAGGATACGGAAACCTGCTAGACGGCCGTTAGCAATCCCGGAACACACATACCAACTTATACCCAGGAGTGGTTTAAGGGGGAAGGTTGGACATACTGAAGCCAATGGAAATTACTTTGGCTTGTTTTTGTTCTCTTAATTTCAAGGTCTCTTGGATACACCTTTCCGAGAGTATCAAGAGTTTGCCGAATGGACGCCTGAGGTAAGTCGCAAACAACAGTAATTTGACCTGGCCTAAAACTGCATGTAGTCCCGGCCGTGTGACAGTCGTTTCTGGTGTCCCATGCACATAGACAAACTGTCTTTAAAGTTGATGTACAGAAATAAATAATAGCTCATACAAGAAGATGGAAGATATAGCATGACTATAGCGATATACAGTACGTGACAGGAACAATATACCGGCTTCGAGGTTATTGGAAGTGTTCGAGTTGAAATATATGACATGTAGATATATTGACGTATGTAATGCTTACATATCATTACAATCGGGCATTACAGACTAGCCTTTTGTGTTAAATGCCGTCATTTACATCTGACGACGATACAGCTCGCCGATCTCCAATGTACGAGTTGTCACAGCGAGACAGCTCACCAGTTACCAGTATACGAGTTGTCAGAGCATTTCCATCATAGCTCTCTAGATTTGTATCTAATACCGCTTATGCCGGCGCTAGGGGCCGTGTGGTCATATCATCCAAGTTGCCACATGAACAGGTACAATAAAAGCGTACCTGAGATACAACACATATCACGAATCGTTAGATTCTTGGTATGTGCTTTAGAA
>JAVTVY010044344.1:0-20488 GCA_036873755.1 Hanleya hanleyi | reverse complement strand
AGACATCAGTACTTTGAGTACTTTCATTTGGGATATTTTTACCCTATCGACCGACGACTGCCATACAAAGTGAAAAAACATGTTGTTTAATTCTGTAATCATATATTCTGGAGGATTGGGGATGGATAAGAGCAAGAAGTTTAGCTTAGAACAGACTAAAGTTTTTAGAACTGTAATCCTGCCTAGAGGTGTGAGAATTCTCTTTGACCATTGTTTTAAAATTGATTTAATTTCTTTCACTTTGGGTTCATAATTTAGATATATCATTTCGTCTAGATTTACAGAGAATTTTATTCCAAGTAGTATGAATGTTTCTGGGTTCCAGTCAAGTTTCCATCTGTGATGGAACACCTGCTTGCTAAATTTCTTGCTACCTATCCATAATGCCTTGGTTTTCGTTATATTAATTTTCAATCCAGAAATTTCAGCGAAATAGTCTAACAGGATAAGTGTTGCTTCTAATGATTTTCCAGATCCATCAAGCATAAAGGTCGTATCATCTGCATATTGATTAATTTTAAATTCAATGTCACCTATTCGAATACCTATTATCTCACTCTTTTGACGAACTAGTTGGATAATATTTCTGCGCACAGAATGAAAAGATAGGGAGACAGAGGGTCCCCCTGTCTGCAGCCTCTTGTAACCTTAAAGAATTCTAAGAGGAAGCCATTTTGTGTAATGGATGCCGATATATTATTGTAGAAGACTTTTACCCATTTTTGAATTGATGGGCCGAAGTTAAAAAAGGTTAAGACGTCAAAAATGAATGACCAAGAGACTGTGTCGAAGGCTTTTTGAAAGTCAACCAGTAGTAATAAACCAGGTATATTTGCTTTCTCGGTATAGTGCATTAAGTCATAAATTAAACGTATGTTATCACCAATATACCTGCCACTCATAAAACCGGACTGATTTTCAGCAATTAAATTATTTAGTACAGTTTTTATTCTTTCCGCAATGCACCCAGATGCGATTTTGTAAGTTACATTTAGTAAAGAAATGGGTCTCCAGTTAGTCATAAATTGTTTTGGTTTATCTGGTTTTGGAATACAGGTAATGATGCCTTGTTTCTGTGTGACTGACAGTTGGCCCGTTCGATAGCCGTAGTTTAAGGACCGAACTACAAATTCACCTAAATCGTCCCAAAAATACCTAAAGAATTCTACAGAAAAACCAGTAGAGCCCGGGGAACGGTTGGATTTCATTTTTTTCAAGAAACTTGTAGCTTCATAAAGAGTTAGTGACCCATCTAATCTATCCGACTGGTCGTCACTGAGAACAGGAATGGGTATTTCAGTACGTCGGAGAGACTCTAA
The DNA here is from genome assembly GCA_036873755.1 of Hanleya hanleyi. Lineage (NCBI taxonomy): Eukaryota > Metazoa > Mollusca > Polyplacophora > Lepidopleurida > Hanleyidae > Hanleya > Hanleya hanleyi. The sequence goes on along the minus strand of JAVTVY010044344.1, from coordinate 19,169 downwards.
ATTTCGGATTGGAACTTCGTTTTCAATTTTGGTATATAATACTGAGTAAAAGTTTTTTGCTTCTGATAATATATCGGCTTGATCGGAAATAACACCTTTGTTGGTCACGAGTTTTGGAATAGTTTTGTTAATATAATTGCGGGATTCTATTTTGCAGAAATAGCTTGAAGGTTTTTCTCCTTCTACCATCCACTGTGCTCTGGATCTAATAAAATGACCATATAACTTTTCTTTCCGGATATCTTCAAGTTCCTTTTGTTTGGATTCTAGTAGGTCAACAGAGATATATTTCATACTCTCAATTAGACTTATGTCTTTAACTAAGTCGTTTTCCTTCTGATTTTGCTTTTTCTTTCTGTACGTGGAATAAGATATCGTGAACCCCCTTATTGTCATAAGTACAGTTTCAAGAAACAATTGATCATTTATTATAAAGTGAATTTGGTCGTTATTTATATCATTTATTTTTTCTGGGTTATAAATAGGAACAGCGTATTGTTGCTTTGTTTTCAGAATTTCATTTTTAACTTGTTCGCAATAGTATTTATCAGTAAGAAGACTTGTATTAAATTTCCAAAGACCCTTACCCCGGACAAATTTGTTCACCCTAAATCTTATGAGAACTCCGGAGTGATCCGATCTATAACTCGATTCAATATTAACATCACTAATATCTTTTAGTACTGAATCAGACACCAAGAAAAAATCGAGTCTTGCTTGTTTCAGAGGAGTTTTCCGTCTCCAAGTATAACGCTTATGGGTCGGATATAGATGTCGGAAGGGATCTGTAAGTCCTAATTCATCCTTCAGATCTAGTACTTTTTGTCTGGCTCTGGGATTATTTATATTCAAGTAATTTGAGGTGTCTATATCAGGTTCTTGTACGAGATTAAAGTCGCCACAAATAAATACAAACTCATTATCGAAGAGTTCTATGGTATCAGATATCTGTTCGAAAAAAATTGGGTCATCATTATTAGGTCCATATAGAGTAATTAACGTTACCGAATAATGTTCTATTTTCAAATCTAATGCCAGAAAGTTTCCGTTATTATCTGTTTTCGACTGTTTCATTTTGTACTCAAAATTATTTCTGAATAAAATACAAACTCCTCTGGAGTTTGAAACATACGAATTGAATATGGCATCGGATCCCCACTGGGATCGTATATATGGTTCCAATTTACTTGTAAAATGTGTGTCCTGGAAGCATATAATGTTGCAGTTTTTTTGTTTTACAAAGTGTAAAATGTCATAGCGTTTCTTTGGGTCCCCGAGTGGAGGACTGTGTCTTAAGGTTATTTGAGAGAAATCGGTTTGTTGCATAAGTTTTAATGTGTTGGATTACTAAGTTATTAATTTGAATACTTAGAATTTTGTTTGATCGTCGCTATATAGCTGAAATATTGCTGAACGCGACGTTAAACCTTAATTCTCTCTCTCTCTCTCTCTCTCTCTGTCACTCTCTCTCTCTCTCTCCATATAAAATAATGGGGAACTAAAATGTGTATAGTAATAGATTGAATAGGGGAAGACATTGTAAAGTCAACAGACAAAATAGACACCATCGGGCTTATATGAGGATTTGCTGATATGAAATGATAAGTGGTACAGGAGCGTTGTTCGTCGTGATTCTCATCCATGATCTTCAAATGTTCCTCTTTCATGATTGCATTTCTCTCATTTGCCATTGTGTTTTTTTTGAATGAGAGAGAGAGAGAGAGAGAGAGAAATAAGGTTTAACGTGGCTTTCAGCAATATTTCAACTATATAACGACGATGAAACAAAATTTTAAGTGTTCCAACAGAAAAGAAGTTAACAACCCAGCAATCCAGAAGTAATCAACACAATACACCAAAAACGTGTACATGCAATATAATTTATACAACAAACCGATTTCTCTCAAATAACCTAAAATACAGTCTTCTTTTACCCGACTAAAAAAATCTTCCAAGCTGCTTGATGAAAAAATCTCTTACAATCTTAAAATCTATACAGTCAATCAGAATATGTTTCACTGAGAGATTTTTGTGGCGTGGAACACTACGGAAGCGTATTAGTGCCAGTGTGAAAAAATTTTTTCCGAGATTTATCTCCTAATTAGGACTTATTATCTCCTAATTAGGAGAAAATTATCTCCTAATTAGGACATATTATCTCCTAATTAGGACTTATTATCTCCTAATTAGGAGATATTATGTCCTAATTAGGAGATAAATCTCGGGATTTTTTTTTTCACACTGGCACTAATACGCTTCCGTAGAACAGATCTTGGGTTTGGTTCTTTTCTTAGTAACTGTTCCTGAGTTAATCGTGGCTGGCCGATTCTACATCGTCTATCATGGCTTGATCGAAACGTTTCTGGCTGTTCAGATGAGTATATTCTACAGTTTTTTGGAACTCATGAAGTTTATTATCCACAGCATCCCATAAATATTGAAACAGCTTTCTAACATAAGCACAGATAGAGAGTCTGAAATCGCTCTTTGGGATTCCAAAAGGATCAACCTCATCTAGAGCTGCCTTAGCCGCCATTTCATCAGTTTCAGGATTTCCTTTTATGCCAACGTGGCTAGGCAACCAACAAAACACAATATCAATCTGTTGTTGAAGTTCCACTCCTCATCGCTTGAAGGCAATGAAGGGTGACAGTGCCTTCTCTCAATTTTGTGGCGTTTCGGAGAGAGCGTGGGAAGTTTGCTCCCCCCATGCCTGGTATGGATAAACAGCGATAACTGCTACATCGAATTGTCCTATTTGAAGAACGACGCATTGTTTTTATCTAAATTATTATGTTGGCAATAATATGGGCAAGCATGGGAGAAACGACACTCACTCTCAAATTTACCGGTGAAGCTCACAGTGAGATTTATATTGGAAAACCCGGGTTATGCAATCAATTGACCTACCAACTTTTGTAATTGGAACTATATATGTGAATCTCCGTAAGGTGTTTATACATCCATAATGGAATGATTATAATTTTACATATATTACAAAAGTTTCTTCACTGTAGAATCCATTGGTGATGCCTGCCGTGACCCCTTCGGACGCGGGGAATTGCACGCATGAACTTCTCTCACAGCTCGGAATCATTGCACACCGATATGATCTGCCCGTCCAGGTGAATATTGTAACAATTGAATACTGTTTGATAATTTGTGAAGTAGTATGCATAGCATACAGAGGTCGAACTTAGTTTTGGATTTTCATAGAAAATCCAATGTATTGAGCGACATCTCGTATACAGAGCGCTTGACTGAATTCAACAACCCAGTCAGATTCAATATGTGGATGTTGATGAATTTTAACATGCGATGAATTCGTTCAATCTCCCGTGTAACAAAACCAATTAAGAAAGACAACGTTCCAAGCAGTGTACAATCCAAGATTATTGTGCTTGTGTAAATTTGTCCTACAATCATGAAATATCTTAGGCTAGTAACCTATATTTAACCATGTGGCCGCAATGTACATTATCACAAGAAAAACGATTACAAAGAATAATGAGGTTCTTTTATTCTTGTATATCACGAGTTTTTAAATAACAGAATTTTCTAATATCACTGTAATCATTTCCTATTATTTATTGGAGGTCACAAAATGTGTTCATGCGAATTTGTTTTCAGACTCACATCAGCGAAACAGTTCAGCGATGCAGCTGGAGGAAGCAGGTTTTTCCAGAATTCCACAGTTACGCTGGTACATATGACAACTACAAGCTGCTCTCTAATAAGGTGGGTTGACCACCCCATATCCGTGTTTTAACCCTATCTTGCCTGGGCTTTTTGGAACCTGTCTGGGGAGGGCCATTTCGCCGCCCCCAATAATTATTTTTCTTATCCCTTGAGCTAGGGAGCGAGCAGAAACTTACCACACTACCCCCTTGAGTCAAAGTCTAGCAGAAAATTTAAAAAAATCCAAGATGGCCGCTTTGATGATGTCACAGTGTCGTCATTTTCAAAAACGACATTTTTGGTCGATTTTTCGAATTTTCCATTTATTCAATTTCTCCGCTTTTCAAAGCGGAAAAGCAGAAAATTTGAGGAGAAATGACGAAAACATCATTTTTCTGGTACCCCAGGTGGACGCCATCTTCCATTTACCCATGATTCTCTACTCGGGGGGTTATGCAAATAGGCTCAAAATGACCCCAATATGATAAACTATAAAGTCACGGAGTGTCAACTCTCAATTGTCGTTCCGGAGATAGCACAGACAGTTTGGTAGGGGGGCCATTTTGCTTCCTCCCCTTAGGTCTGGTAGGTTTAATGGCAGCATGATTTTGTGTTTGCAAAAGTAATATGGTCCGTGGTGATGAAACAGTTTGTGTGTGATGCTCTATTGGTTCACAAGATAGCGGGGTATGTCTCATTGTTTATTGCTCAATTTCAGTTAATTCTAGCATATTGGTTTTAATGTTTAGCTGCATGCATGGTTTGTGACAATAATGATGAAAAGGGTATCCAGATTTCTTTCCAAGACTTGGCTGTTTATCACAGACAGAGGGATACTCCAAAATTAATACGTTCGTTCATGAAGTGAGCACATTCCGAGTTGTTAACGAAAGAAGAAGATCACAGATAATACGGAAAATATACATAACACGCCTGGCGTCGTTTTCAGTTTGACCTTGCCAAAAGCAATATGTTCGAAGCTACCACCCCCCGCATTGAGAGAAATCAAAAGAGGAAGAAGAAGAAGGAGGAAGAAATACAATGCTCCGAGCAGGAAATAACATTGTGGTGCAAGCAAAGTTTGGGATGATAGTGTTGATATCAGAATATATTATTTATATCTAAATATTACTTAAATGTTTGGATGGTTTATGAATATAGACCATATGTTCGCGAATAACATCCTGTTCAAAAGACCTGGCGAACTTTAATGGAATTGTTATCCCCATGAGGTACGGCTTAGAGTGCCGAAATGAAATATCTCATACCAAAGATATTCTTCACAGCATCTTGAAGTAGTGTATTTGTGTAACATCGTATATGTCAAGGTTAGAGCCGCACCCTTTTTTCTCTGTAAAAATATGAAACCAGTCCAGAATAAAGATAAACTTTATGAAATATTTTTCGTATCAATAGTTAGTTGTTGTCCAAAAACGGTTTTGGTACTGAACAGGTTACATATGTTTACAGAGAGAAAAATGTGGGGGGGGGGGGATCGAGTGTTATTTAAGATATTCAGATCCTACCATATTCTGATAATATAACCTGAGATTTGTTTTTGTATGGCACACCAGACCGCATCTCATGGGGTCCATAATCTCATGAAACCGCGCCAAGCCCTTTGCTTGCATGAATAATGTATCCAGGCAGCAAAAAGAAGCATTCTATCTGACCAATGAATAGGCCTAATCCAGGAAATTTGTAAATGGATATACATTTTGAAGACAATACTGGTGCTATTAGGAAGCTGATACATATAATTATAAAGCATATTTTCAGACCGTGTTGGCTCATGGAGTGTACTTATCCCAAGAGGAGTTGGCGCTCATAAAACAGAGGGGGAGTGGGATATCGCATTGCCCAAACTCGAACTCATCGTAAGTGTGACTGAAGAGAATGTTCGTTCGACTAGAATCGATACGTTTTCACACAGTGCACCGATGAAAACTTAATTTATGATATTCGTTTGATTAATCGATCCCTAATAAAACATATCTGTTGAGTGAAGTTTCCTGCGTGTTATATGTTTTATATCATTTGAATTTGGTTCATCACGAAGCTTAATACAAACGAAACCGACCTCACAAGGGAACAAGGGCTAAAAAAGTTCTCTATGTGTCCCTGGAATGAAAATATGCTCTTCATAATCGTCCACGTTATGTTTAAGGTTACACAGTGGAACGCTTGACGTCAGAAATTTGATGGACTTGGGTGTCAAAGTTGGACTAGGAACAGGTACGTTTTAGGATGGCGTGGTTGCCCTCACCAAACACATATATACTTAACTTCGAGTACGCCTCCAATCTAACTTTTTAACAGCTTTAACGTTTAACCACCACTGCTTTTTATCAAGTGAGGGATACGCGTTTCTCTCCTCAAATAGATAGCCACTATGTAATCACTCCCTCGACTATGATTGTAAACTTGCATGGTTTCCACATGAGCATTGTAATTAAGCGTGGCAAAGATAGACTTTTTTTGTCCCAGATCTGACTATATATGCAAGTTATCGCATGTTCGTTTCAATTTCCGTATTACTGTAGTTTGCAGCCTAGATTTCGCAGTGAAACATATTCTGATCGACTGTATAGCTGTTAAGATTGTAAAAGATTCTTTTCATCAAGCAGCTACTCTAGAAGATCTTTTAAGTCGGATAAAAGAACACTGTATTTTATGTTATTGGAGAGAAATCGGTTTGTTGTATGAGTTTTAATGTATGTACACGTTTTTTTTTGGTGTGTTGTGTTGATTACTTCTGAATTACTGGGTTATTGACTTGTTTTTGTTGGAATACTTAGAATTTTGTTTGGTCGTCGCTATGTAGCAGAAATATTTCTGAACGCGACGTTAAACCTTAATTCTTTCTCTCTCTCTCATTCCGTAACTTACGCAGAACAGAGACGGAAGTAGATATATCGGTACCTCGGAAAATTGTGATTTAGCACATCATTTCACAGGCATGTAATCATTGATAACTCGATTAACACAGTGGGTACGAATATAATATCACTGGTAAGTGTTGCTTTGACTATTGCCATGTCGACACCACTGAAATTGTTACAAGAACAGGTGTCGAAAAACATTCATGACTGCTGTTTTTTTGATGTTACCAGTGTCATACAAATAAAGTATTTAAGTCGGTTATGTTGATGCTAACATCATTGAAAACTGTTGACCGCTTCTTTCTTATTTTTTTTTTCATACACATTTGAAATTGATGCTTACTCTCATACAAAATACGTCTTTCGATTATAGACGTGGAAATTCGTTGATAGACGATGGATCTGACGCCTATTATATGCATTCGAGAATCCTTCGTCCTGACCAATAAATGTCGGACCTGACCCTTGTAACAAGGACGAGATTCTTTCACTTTTCTCAAAATTTGGAAACAAACATGCATAACGAGCACTACGGATGCGTCTGGGGGTCATGGTGAAATTTTTTTCTAAACCGGTGTCTCGTAATTACGCGTTAGCTATCTCGTAATTACGTGTAAGTATCTCGTAGTTACGTGTTAGTATCTCGTAATTACGTGTAAGTATCTCGTAATTACGCGTTAGTATATCGTAATTACGCGTTAGCTATCTCGTAATTACGCGTTAGCTATCTCGTAATTACGCGTTTGTATTTCGTAATCACACGTTAGCTATTTCGTAATTACGCGTTAGCTATTTCGTAATTACGCGTTAGCTATCGTATTTACTCGTCAGTTATCTCGTAATGAAGACTTAGCTATATAGAGAGTGAAAATGTCTAGGTATAGCAGGGGTTGGTGGGTTGGTAACGTCAGTTTCTGTCCAAAATGCCGGCCGATATTAGAGGTCACTTCCGGCGATGACTTCACTTCCGGTCATGACGTCACTATCGGTTCGAGGAGTACATGTAATAAAGAAAGTGCAAAATTGGTTATTATTTGGTGCGGCATAACGGGTGGTGTGTCGGACGTCCTAAGTCGGTAACGAGTGTGGAGACAACTCCTACTGTACAGGTAGCACTATCCTGCGTTGAAAATTCATTTGGGGCGTTGAATGGTTTTCGCTGCTGGGCGGCATAAGTCGTCTAGACGCTTCAACGTTTCAGGTCTCAGAAATAGAGGAGGAGGGGTGGACCTGAAGTTCTAAAGCGTTAAGCATTGTTTAAGCAGGTTACCTCATGTTGAGACGTTTACTCCATCAGATTTTCACGATGCTCTTCCATTAACATCAAATGAGTTGTTTGACTTGATCTGTCATCACAGCTCCCGAGCTAGCGTATCTAATTCCGCTTAAGCCTGTGCTAGGGGTCGTGTGGATACTTCATATTCTCCACATGAACATCTGCAATAAAAGCACGGCTGAAATACTAAGGCTACGTCCGAGAATCCACCGTATTCTCCGGTATGAATGTTAGGGGCCGAGAGATGCTTTCCTGTTTTGTCATATGGTTGCTTTTCAGCCCCCAGACGTCGTCAATTTTTCCCACCTTTTGCATATCGCTCCAATTTATTATCTGTATATGGCAGGATTCTGCTGATGGACTGTTAGTCCCCGAGGCCTGCCCTCTGTACATGTCACTTGACAAATATATGTAGGTTTATTGTTCTGGTGGGAAATTTAAGCCGTAAGACGTCGGGCATTACAGTTTAGTTTCTCTGGGTATTCTTGCATTTACCAGATTACCTCATGTTGAGGCGTTTACTTCATCAGGCGTCCACGATGCTCATCCATTAACATCAGATGAGTTGTCCGAGCTGATCTGTCATCACAGCTCCCGAGCTAGCGTATGTAATTCCGCTTAAGTCGGTGCTAGGGGCAGTGTGGATACTTCATATTCTTCACATGAACAGCTGCAGCTTCACAAAAGCGCGGTTGAGACACTAAGGCTACGTCCGAGAATCCACCGTATTCTCGGGTATGAATGTTAAGTGCCGAGGGATGATTTCCTGTATAGTCATATGGTTGCTTTTCAGTCACCAGACGTCGTCAATTTTTCCCACCTCTGGCATATCGCTCCAAGTTGTGACGCCTGGCATCAGTCGTAAAATTTGTGTAATGTTAGAATGAGAAATTATTTAAAACTTGAGAAATCTTGAATCCTTATTGGTCAAATCAAACAACCAGCAGAATACCTTAACTATAGATCTGTCTGGTGGGCCGCCATCTGCTTTCGCATGCTCAATCGGCCCATAATATTTTATTGTGAATGTCTGGCTCCAGAGCTCTCGTTTAGTGAAAATACCATATTTCTCGCCCCACTGGTTCTCCGTATCATGCTCCACACATGGTGGACATGCGCACTTGATCCCGTGCATGCGCTGTCGGTTCATATTACTCAGGATGCACACCTTGGGTTTAAACAAATAAATTGTGTGTTTCCTGTAACACCCCCTCCCTTCTACCAAAATGCAGGTGAGTAGGTAGGGAATATTTTTTTGTCACAGGTTTTTGACCTGGTATAATATACTATGATTCAAATCGGGTGATGAACAATAAATGAAAATAAACAAAACTGATCTTCATTAAAAAATCGGTTTGTAGTATTCTCTCTTTCATATTGACAGACATCTTCACTTTTGTTTTTATAACGAGGAAGGACAATAGATATGTGCGGGTTTTTTTCAAAATCCAACAAAATGTTTGAGGTAGCCTCATTTTTTCCAGGTAGGTCGGGTTACTGGAAACATACAATTTTGTTTAGGCCTTACTTTCGTAGAAAGTGGCCCCACTATGGTTTCATAATATGGTTCCGCCCGTTTTAGCTTCCCTTTGTTTTAGCTCATATCTATGTTATTATATCCTGTTGAGCATTTCCGGTCTTTCAAAAGAGCATAGGCGAATCAAGTCCCGATATCTGTTCCCTGAACAAGGGAATGGATTTTGTTCAGCCTGAGTAATGCCCCTTTTACGTGCTTCAAAATTGTGTCTTGGCAGAAGTTGGGTAGGTTGGCCCCTAATGTTTTCTTCGTTTATTCTTGGCGCCGGTGTGGGCAATAAAAAAATATGTTTAATTGAATCGCTGTTACGGATTTTTCTGGAAATCAGCCGGAATATGACCTATTTTAATACTTTTTAAGGGTATTTCTCGAAATGTTGGAAGAGTTTGAAAGGGAAGGCTCGCGTTCAGAGTTTTTCTTGTGCCTCAAAATAATCGTATAACTATGCTCTTGCCAGAACATGTAGATATAACTGATTCGTGCTGTAAGTTTTGCGTCAATTGGTGATCGAGTAGACAACCCATAGTCTATCTCCGGCATCTAGAACAGACTGCGGAATGCCAGGCTCCAAGGCTTCCGTTTAGTGCAACTCCCATGTTTCTAACCCCATTGGATGTCCGTCATTCATGCAACTTCTGATGTTCCGCCTATTCGGTCTCATTTGCCCTCTCGCTGATACTCATTGGCTAGAGCTTTGACATTGTGCCACCATTGTGAATTGACCTTTGACGTACTGCATCGTGGACCACGTGTCCGACTTAGGGCGTGCACCGTTCCACCATTTTCTATTCTACTTCTCGGACAGGAAGTGACGTTATCGCCGGACGCAACGTCGGCGCTGAGAGTGACCTCTGATATCGGCCGCCATTTTCGACCGGAAGTGACGATACTACCCACCATCCCCTGCTATACTACTCTCTATAGCTAACGCGTAATTACGAGATAGCTAACGCGTCATTACGAGATACTAACGCGTAATTACGAGATAGCCAAGGCGTAATCACGAGATACTAACGCGTAATTACGAGATAGCTAACGCGTAATTACGAGATAGCTTATGCGTATTAAATTACGAGATACTAACGCATAATAACGAGATAGCTAATGCGTAATGACGAGATACCGGATTAGATTTTTTTCGAATGAAATATAACACTCTCTCCGAATGAACTGACTGTGTTTTGTCTCCAAAGATGTCTCTGGTGGGTATAGCCCATCCATCCAGGACGCCATGCGAACGTCACTTCATGTCTCCAACATTCTCGCCACACAGAAGCCCACGGGTTATGACTGGCTGACTTACAAGGAAGTTTTTATGATGGCAACATTGAGCGGTGCCAAAGGTGAATCCGATTATCTTCTTTATAAAAAGGATAAGTTCATATCATGGTTAATAGTTCAAACTCGGAAGCTTGATTCACAACCAGTACCGAGAAAAGCTGACAGTGCGTAGTCTATATCTTATTATTATCAGTTGGCTGTTCCTCCTTCACGAGAAATCTGTTTCAGCCTCAGTGTATAGGTTCTCACAAATGTGTATTTCTGCTTTGCCCTCTTGGAGGTGATTTTTCTCTGAAAAAGAATGAATATCGCCATACTTAAAACTACACCAACAGGTAAATATTTTGGATCGTCTGGTTGCAATTAGATGGAATAAGCCCAAAGTGTATATGATAAACCGTGCACATAATAAATAAACTATCATGTTTGTTTTTCTTCTCTTTCAGTCCTGGGGTTGGACACTGAGTTAGGAAATTTCAGTGTTGGAAAGTTGTTTGACGCTTTGCTAGTGGACTGCGAGTTATCAGGAAGCCCTTTTGATATTTTTCCCCAGGATACAATCGCAGACTGCATTCAGAAGTTCATTTATCTCGGTGAGTCACTGTTCAATATGTAGCAGTATTGTAATACCGCAATACTCAGCATAACACTTGTACAGAATATAAATGTCCCTCATTTTGCATAAACGTATCCACGTGTGAATCAATTCGTGATTGAAATGCACATTACGGATATGACTGTAGTAGGCTTAATGACATGATGTCGACATAGCCACGAGCTCCCTTACAAGAATCGAGCTTGTATTTAGGTACATACAATGTGCATATCATTCCTTGAAAACAACAAATTCCGAAATTGCTGTCGGAATATAATGATGTAGAAAATTAGAAAGTGTAGTCTTGGTATACAGGCTTGGTATTTAACTGCGGTCTAATACAGGCTTGGTATTTTACTGCAATCTTCATGCATGCTGAACTACGGTCCTAATACAGGCTTGGTATTTAACTGCGGCCTTAATACAAGCTTGGTAATTAACTGCAGTCTTTATGCATGCTTGGTATGTAACTGCGGTCATAATACAGAATTGGTATTTCACTGCAGTCTTTATACATGTGCATGCTTGGTATTTCACTGCGGTCTTAATACAGGCTTGGTATTTTACTGCAGTCTTTATACATGCTTGGTATTTCACTGCGGCCTTAATACAGGTTTGGTATTCAACTGCGGACTTAATCCAGGCTTGGTATTTTACTGCAGTCTTTATACATGCTTGGTATTTTACTGCGGTCTTAATACAGGCTTGGTATTTCACTGCGGCCTTAATACAGGTTTGGTATTCAACTGCGGTCTTTATACATGCTTGGTATTTTACTGCAGTCTTTATACATGCTTGGTATTTCACTGCGGTCTTAATACAGGCTTGGTATTTCACTGCGGTCTTAATACAGACTTGGTATTTCACTGCAGTCTTTATACATGCTTGGTATTTAACTGCGGTCCTAGTACAGGGTCGGTATTTCACTGCAGTCTTTATGCTTGGTATTCAACTGCGTTCTTAATACAGACTTTGGCATTCACTACAATCTTTATACCTGCTTGGTTTTTGGCAAGAGAAATGGCATGGGAATGGGAAGTTTGTTCATGCTCACAATAATTCATCATGGATCGTGGATGGCTACTGCATGTCAGATCTGTTGTTTATATGATCCGTTTTGTATTTCGCTGTCCACCTTGGTATAATACTGGTTCGACCTCAATGGGGGGGGGGGGGTGCGAGAAGGCGCTGACCACGTGGAACAAACGTCCTTAGTCATATATGCGAATAGATAAAACGGATACCGGATAAAACGGATAGGATTAAGTGTTTTACCTGCATCTTATTTCTCTTCTTCACCCTCATTTTGCAGGTGATGACCGTAATATACCTGAAGTGTATATATCCGGTAGAAGGGTAAAGTAATCAGTGATTCCAAATCTGCAAGAAAAGAAGGAAGGTCAAGATTAGGAATTAGGACGTTAGTAATTGAGATTAAGCGCACCTGCACAGATGCACAAGTTCCAAATGCTCCTTCGTCTTTCAGCGCAAAACATACAGACATTGCATTTAACGTGTAAATTTTTGTCTTTCGGCGAAAATTAGAGAATACATTCACTGATATCGCCGTCAGAAAATTGTCGGCCGGAATGTTTTGTACAATGTTTTTTTTTCAGATATTTAGATTATTCAAAATTCTCCGCAGTTCTGCCCTTGTTGGACATCTGAACAAGTATACATACTACGCTTCGCCAAAGGATATGTGATGTTTGCATATTAAACTCTTCTTTGTGTGTGACAGTAATGAAGACGATTTTCCTTTTCTATACAGGACAAGTCGTATTTTTCATGAAGTTTACAAATTGAACTATAAGCCTTGAACAAATTGCGACCTTGCATAGAAATGGATTCAAGGATGATCAAAATGTACTCCCTGGTCTATTTCGGTATTCTTGAGGCATTTATACGTAGGGTTTTCTCTGGTACAAAAAATGTGACACCTCAAACTTAAATTATATTTTCACACAACATATTAGAAAGTTGTGATTATTTGAACGAACCAAGGATCGTTGGTTTTAAGACAGTTGAAAATCCTCCAGATAAAGGCCTCAATAATAGTTGCACAGAAATCACATTTTGATCAATCATAAATCCATTTCTATGCAACTGAAGAGCGCACTATTTTTTCGGTTGATATTTCAGTATGTATGATTTGGAAGGTTTTGGATCGGAAAGCAAAATCGGCGTCATTACTGCTACACTCAAGAAGTTTTTCGTATATGTAAACATCACATATTCTTTATGGTCTGAGAAAGGTTTCCCGTTGTACAAATTGAAGATACTAGTATTTATTTTTACAGAAATATACAATCAGAATATGTATGGGTCACGAGTAGTAGTGTAAGAGTATTTGGAGCCCCATTGCCCTCAGAAATTTGCATGTTTTGTGGAGGACACGTGGAGGTCACACGCGACAGCCAATCAGAAGCGAGTATTGTGTCACATGGGGTCATGTGTGGTGGTGGGTGGTGGGTGGTGGGTTTAAGATGGCGGCTGTGGTGGTGGGTGGTGGGTGGTGGGTTTAAGATGGCGGCTGTGGTGGTGGGTGGTGGGTGGTGGGTTTAAGATGGCGGCTGTGGTGGTGGGTGGTGGGTTTAAGATGGCGGCTGTGGTGGTGGGTGGTGGGTGGTGGGTTTAAGATGGCGGCTGTGGTGGTGGGTGGTGGGTGGTGGGTTTAAGATGGCGGCTGTGGTGGTGGGTGGTGGGTGGTGGGTTTAAGATGGCGGCTGTGGTGGTGGGTGGTGGGTGGTGGGTGGTGGGTTTAAGATGGCGGCTGTGGTGGTGGGTGGTGGGTGGTGGGTTTAAGATGGCGGCTGTGAAAGATGTATTCATCCGCGGTGATGCGATCCTACATTTAGCGTTCATAAAACATTCAAGCTAGTCTGGTGATAATAAAATTTAAAGATCACATGTCCAACACATACTCACATAATGAAAGCAAGAATCGAACTTGCGACCCCGCGAGATGAAGGATACCCGTCCAGGTTTCATTTTTTTGAGGTGTACTGAAATGCTCTCTCTAATTTATGCCACGGTATCTATTTTTACATCTAGGTTGAAGATTTATATCGACACTGCTACACACTTTTCGAGATGTGTTTTCACTTTCGATGAAAGCACAAAACAGTCTAAAATGAGTCTAAAAAAATTCACCTACGCTAATATTTTCTAGTGTTTTGTAGAATATAGATTCGCGTTCATTTCTATTTCGTCAAGAAAAAATGTTTTGTAGAATATAGATTCGCGTTCATTTCTATTTCGTCAAGAAAAAATTTTCATCTCGAAAATTGGCAGATTGAAATGTTCTCTCTCATTTTATGCCACGGTATCTATTTTTACAGCTGTCAACTGTTATGGTTTGGTCACAATGTTGTCATTTTCTCCCCTATATTTAGCGTCCACAAAAAGAAGAGTATATTACAGCAATCATGTTCAAGAAAACACCCCGCTAGAAAATTGTCTTCAAATTGTCTGTTGTTGTGGGAGTATAAAAAAATCCTGGTCAACAGGGGCGCGTATATTTCGTGCGACGCTATGTTGCCAATGCATTGAAATTTGAATAGGTTGTCTGCATGGGTTTCAACGCAAGTATAGTACTAAAGTCTAGCTTACCTGATAAAAGAGTTTAGTCCAGATGTATACCTATATTCCATACTCCCGGGCGTTTGATGCATATCTGGGGGCTGTTTTTTTCCTAGGTGGGTATAACACACCATGAAGCCTTCATCACGATGCATTCGTATCCTAAAAAAATATGGGTATCACCACGAATCTCATTCCATATATATTTTTTCGAAATTCACAGATATTTCCATCGGTAAATCCGGTGTTCAGTATACCACATGGATGAAATGAACGCACTAAACTATGAAGCTAATGATTTTGGTCAGCGGCACACACATGCTCCCTGGTTTGGTGTCGACATCCCAGCGGTTTTCTGTTTCTTGGCTTGTCACGGATTTTTTCGAAATTCACAGATATTTCCATCGGTATAAATCCGGTCTTCAGTTTACCACATGAATGAAATGAACGCACTAAACTATCAAGCTAATGATTTCGGCCAACGGCACACACACACACCCCAGCGGTTTTCTGTTTCTGGGGTGTGGCGGTAGATGAATTTCTCCCTCCCATACACCCACGTGGGGTAGGTGTGGTAAAACAGAGGGTGTTCAGCCAATGAACTATAAGAAAAAGATATGTGTGTGCATATTAATAAACCACGTTGGCTGTATAGGTCGTAGAAAATGAGCGCCTAAAAAATGAACACATTTCATTACACTGTTGCGAATTGTTGCGAGTGCACGTGTGACTCAGTGCGTTTTCATATCCCGCTATAGTATTTCACAGAATAGAATATCGGCTTATAAATTTGGGGTGGTGTGGATAATTCGACAGTCTTCAAGGGTCCCTCCTTGAAAGTCTGAAAGATTTTTCAGTTTGATGAAAACATTATTTTTCGGCTACAAATAAATAATGCGTGAATTCTGATAGAACGTGAAACAATGTTTTATTCACGTGAACAATTACTATATATTACGTATACAAGGTAATTTCAATAATACAAACAAGTCAATTCAATTCTTTTTATTGCTCGACTGAATTTACCTGGATACTTAGCAATGAGAGTCCACTGATTTGTTTAGCTGTAGCTGAGTTCCTACATAAAGTGTCTATCTTCCGCTTAATAAAAAAAATAAAAAAATAAAAAATCGGCGAGTAGTAGACGAAGGGAAAATTGGGAAGTACTGACCATGCCCCAGAATACTTCATATGCATATCACGGCCTTAAGGCCTATGTAAGATGTAATCTACTTCACAGTTTAGTAGTATAAAAAGCGCAAGTCCTATTGACCTTGCCCCTCCAAAGAAATAAAATCGGCTCTATTTTACAGGAGTATATACGCAGGTCACGTGGGTTGTGACGTCACTTCCGGGTTTTCACTAAAAACTACCTCCAAACATAGAAGAGTTCCAATTTTTTCCCTTAGACGTCCGTATGTTCATCCTCCAAATTACAAGCGTCTAGTCCGTCATTCATAATCCAGCCGTCGTCCATTAGAGAATATCCGCGTCCATAATCCAAAGACCTATTCCATTTCCATATAACAGTATTAGCACCAAATTCAAAAAGACAAAAGTATACATAAACATAGGCTTGTTTCCTGCAAGAGAGAAGCGGTCAATAATTTTCAATGATGCCGGCAAGACATCATGATGTTCCAAAATATCAAATCCGTATCGCTGATCAGTATTCTTAATCCATAATATTCGTTATAGAGTCGTCATCTAAAAATGATGTACCTCAGTTACGCTTTGATTGTGACTGTTCATATGAGTACCATGAGGATCTTAAAGTACATGGGTTCATACGGCCCCTAGCCCCGGGTTAAGCGGAATTAGACACATGTTACGAAACGTAGCGCCATAGATCTTGCACGCTACGTTCGTATTTTGCTATCAGCATGCGATATGTATCGCCAAATTTGAGAAACTTTGAGTGGAGGCGCTTGGTGGAATAGCCCTGTTTTATAAGTTTCTGCAACAATGTTTTGTGACGTTGATTAAAATCATCACATTTAACACAGGATCTAGCAAATGCTACTAAGCGAGATATGTATACGCCATATGCAGGTCCCACTGGAATATTACTATCCAGAAAGGGATAGTTTACGATGTCGAAATTGTAATCATCTCTTTTGTCATAAAGTCGACGAGAGAGAATGCCCGCTTCATTTTTATAGAGATAGAGATCTAAATAAGATGTGCCTGTAGGGCTATCTGTAGTTTCCTTCAAATCCAGTGAAGGTGGATATATATCCTTCACTGCGTCATTTATATAGCGATTATCCACAGCGAGAAGATCGTCTATATAGCGTTTGGTGAATGAGAAGGAACGGGCTTTGAGTGGATCGGTTTTTGAAAGCGCCAGCATATAGTCATATTCATAAGAGAACAGATACAGGTCAGCCAACAGGGGTGCACAATTAGTACCCATTGGAATACCTATATGCTGCTGATATATTGTGTTGCCAAATTTCACATAGATATTTTTAATGAGAAATTCAAGCAACTCTATAAACAAAGAAACATCCCATGAATGATATCTCTTGTATGTAGTCGAGCTAAAGAATGCTTTATGGCTTCCGACATTAATATATCTACGATCAGTTTTCTTGAACACAGATACTATTAATGAACTTAGACGGTCAATAAGGTCCTGATGAGGGATTGTAGTATAGAGAGTCGAGAAATCCCATGTGGATACATGTCTGTACGGTATGTGACCTTTAGCATCAAGTTCTTCCGTAAGACATTTGAGTTTTTCAATATCCACATACATTCAACGCCAGAGTTCTTAGAAATAGTGGCGCAATACCTTTCCCAAAATGCTTTTACCTCCTGAAGGGCCCTCGTCAATAGGGTTGAAAGAAGCTTGGTGGTGCAGCTTCTAGAACCAGCTATGAATCTAGCTTTGTATGGTGATTTATGCATTTTGGGAGTCCAGTATATTTTTGGTATGTCGCTATGATTGGTTGGAAGACAAATACCTCTTTCCCTGAGAAACTTTTTGTGATTGTTAAATAAATCTTCCAGAGTAAATGCAGTTTGGGAGTAAGTAGATGTATTTGATAAAGATATGTCTACACTCAATTCTTTAACCAGCACCTGGTAATAGTAATATTTACATATGAATATTATATTATTCGGAGCTTTGTCTGCTGGGACTATGACGAATTTACTCTGGAGATTTGCTAGAACTTCTTGCGAATTGAGGTTTCTCAGAACTTGTTTTGCTTGGGGAAGAGTACTTCTGTCAATATGGCGGATTGTTTCAACGACCTTGCTCTTGGTGAGGTCCAGCCAATCAGCGAGTACTGTAGGTTCAACTTTTTCTCGCTTAGACCAATCAGTAACGTACTGTTCTAATGCAGTCAGGACTATCTTCTGGTCCGCCTTCAAATTTATTCTTCTTGGCTCTCTATATTTAGGTCCTTTCATCAGGAGTAATTTCAGAGTTCCACAAGAGTTCCAATGTTCAACCGCCGGGGTGTTTTCCCGCCCCGCCCCAGCACGCAGCGCGCGCGTCATCACGCGTCATCCCCGGCAGTGCCCGCGCGGACGCGGGTCAAAAGGTCAAAGGGTCACCTCCAGGTCAAACGGTCCAATGTCCAATGAGACAATGTTGCGGCATCGCTATAGTCACAGCTTGAGCACAAAAAAGGGGATTGTAAATGAACCTGGGAAAGATGGGCAGGTCCATTTGGACCAATCAGCGGTCGAGAAAAAAGAGCCAATCAGCGGTCGAGAAAAAGAACCAATCAGCGGTCGAACAATCAGTCAATCGAATTGGGGTACTCACGGTGTGCTTTCGCTGACGTCCGCGCCTACATCTGGGTTCTTGTACACCCGGGTAATGTTTTTCTGGACATGGATGGGTTACCTTTGGCTCCATTCTAGGTCACTGATTGGCTAATACGGTGTTCAAAGCCACTTTCATGCATTATGCTCATAGAACTTATAGTCATAATCTATGCGTGTTGGACGAGTCTCTTCACTCACCGTATACACGTACCTCAATGAAATGCCCGCTCCAAACCTAGACCAAAGACACGTACTTGGTCTGTAGGCTGATTTCATTGGCTCTCTATTTTTACTATAGTGCTCTTGCATTCTAACCTTGATGGGTTACCTAGAACTTATAGTCATCAGCATAATCTATACGTGTTGGACGAGTCTCTTCACTCACCGTATACACGTACCTCAATGAAATGCCCGCTCCAAACCTAGACCAAAGACACGTACTTGGTCTGTAGGCTGATTTCATGGGCTCTCTATTTTTTACTATAGTGCTCTTGCATTCTAAACTTGATGGGTTACATTTTGGCCCCATCCTACACCACTGATTTCAGTTTGACT